>CAUYLG010052532.1:0-43335 GCA_963573385.1 Cacajao melanocephalus | reverse complement strand
AGTCGGGGGTGGGTGTTTGCCTAAACCACACCACTCCCCTCCAGCCTGGGGGACCGTGGGTGACCCTGTCTCAAAAAAAAAAAAAAAAAAAAAAAAAAAAAAAGAATTAGGAAGATTTTCCCTGTAAAGTATTAAAAGAAGAGCAAGTGTACCTGTTCAGACCATAGAATAAAAACCAAACCTGCACTTTGTACCCAAACCCACATGGAAGTGGACCAGCCTCCCAGGCAGGGTCCCGGGTCCTGGGTCCTGGCCACCTGCCTGTGACAAGGCCACAACCTTTTCCTTGGGGGCACAGAGGGTCCCACCCTGCTGGTGAACAGACCTGCCTGCTGACAATTATCCTGCAGGTAGGCCTCTCCTCAGCACCCCGACCTTTAAGCAGAGAACCCCCTGTGAATTCCATGAGCCATTTGTTTTTCATTTTTATTGGTACCTTAAAAAAGTAGGAATGTAACACATGCTTATTGTAGAATAGCAAAACAATACAGATGTATATAGACTAAAAAACTATAAAAGTCCCTCTTTTAGCCTTCACATCCCAACCTCCAGGGATAAATTACTCATAGAAAAAGTTTTTTGTTTTTTTTTTTAATTAACATTAAACATTTTCAATTAACTTGCAATTTCTTGGGATAAAGAGGTTAGCCAAGGTTTCCCAGTAGCATCCTTGCTTTTACTTCTGCAGGGATGTGGTTAGGTCTTCAAAGTTATATGGTGTCATAAGCCTTCAAGATTTGTTACACTTTGCTTATCTGGCTCAACTAGAGGATAGCTCAAAATCGTATTGTGGTAGGAATGTGACATAGTAGTCAAAAGCTGTTTGGAATTTCTGTGGGTTGGGCTCAAACGTTGTACTTGGAGTGAGAAGGAACACAAATCAGCTGGTGAAGCAATGTTGGACATTCCCCTAGGTTTGACCTAGTTCAAGTTCCTAGCTCCTAGTTCTATATTTGCTTTTGACAGTAGTGGCAGCACATTTGTTGTTTGTTCTGGCTTGCTGTCTTGGCTTTGCTATTTAGGCTGCTGAGGTTTGGTGTCTCACTCTGTCCTCTGGTCCCATATTTGGGGACCTAGTTCCAGTTTTGGGTATAGCCACTTCCTGGCACTTGCCTGCCTCCCCGTTCCTGTCTTGGGCAAGCCTGTGGTCCCCAGGGAATGCCATAAATCAGGAGAAGACCTGTGGGGTCTACATTTCACACGTCTTGGACACATCACTGATTTCACCCTGTAATATGATGCATCACTAATTTTACCCTGTGATAGATGTGGTGGTTCACCTCTCAGGGATAGCCAATAGAACTTCAGCTTGTTTTTTATTAACTGGAAAAGTCTGAATGTTAGCTTTAGTAAAATGCTCAGAAGTAGTTGAGTGTTTATAAATTAAAACACCTACTTCAATTATCAGATTTTCTCTTTCAATGGAATTGTGAATTGAATTTCTCATGTCCCTGGGGGTTTGAGGTTTTTCTGTGACTTGGATCATGTTGATGTTTTGATAGGTATTGTTGGATGTTAACCAACTTTCTGAACATTGAAATCTATGGACTCTTATACCTTCTGTGTTAAATTTCCAGGGATAATGGTCTTTCAAAAAGCCATGACCTCAACATACATAGTAGAAAATAATCTGTGTTGTTTTCAGTTTTATGTTCAATTTTTTTTTTCTTGAGACAGGATCTTGCTCTGTCACACAGGCTGGAGTGCAGAGGCCATGATCTTGGCTCACTGCAACCTCCACCTCCCAGGCTCAAGCAATTCTCCCACCTCAGCCTCCTGCGTAGCTGGGATTACAGACGTCCACCACTGCACCCAGCTAATATTGTATTTTTGGTAAAAATAAGGTTTCACCATGTTGCCCAGGCTGGTCTTGAACTCCTGTCCTCAAGTGATCCTCCTGCCGTGGCCTCCCAAAGTGCTAGGATTACAGGTGTGAGCCACTGCATTTGGCCTTATGTTCAATTTTTGTTGTATGAGTCCAAACAGGCCGGGTGTGGTGGCTCATGCCTGTAATCTCAGCTCTTTGGGAGGCTGAGGCAGGTGGATCACCTGAGGTCAGGAGTTCGAGACCAGCCTGGCCAACATGGTGAAACCTTGTCTCTACTAAAAATACAAAAAATTAGCTGGGTATGGTGGTGGGCGCTTGTAATCCCAGCTACACGGGGGGCTGAGGCAGGAGAATGGCTTGAACCTAGGAGAGGGTGCAGTTAGTTGAGGTCATGCCACTGCACTCCAGCCTGAGTGACAGAGTGGGACTCCATCTCAAAGAAAAGAAAACGAATCCAAACAGTTCAGAGAGAGAGGTTGTCACTAGTACATGTATGGTGTGACCCTTTCTTTTCTTTGCAGTTACGTATGATAGACCTGTACATGAACATGTATGGGCTAATTTATAATGGGCTCATATTTGTAACTTTCATTTTTCTCTCGACAATATATTGTATCTTGTTATGTTTTATTCTAATATCTGTTCAATTTTCCATCATGTGATTGTACATAATTTATGTAAATGACCTTTATTACTGAATATTTAGGTTGCTTCCAATTCTTTGTTATTATCATTTTTATTTATTTTATTTTTTGAGAAAGGGTCTCATTCCGTCGCTCAAGCTGGAGTGTGTTGTGCAATCATAGCTCACTGCAGTCTTGACCTCCCACCTTAGCATTCCAGGTAGCTGGGACCACAAGTGCATGCCACCATGCCTGGCAAATTTTGAAAATTTTTTGTAGGGATGGAGTTTTGCCATGTTTCCCAAGCTTGTCTCGAACTCCTGGGCTTAAGTGACCCACCCACGTTGGCCTCCCAAAGTGTTGGAATTATGGGCGTGCGTGAACCACTGTACGTGGCCAATTTTTGATTATTATGATGCTGCACTGAACATCCTTGTGTATGAATCTTTCCATGTTTGTGTAGTTATTTCTGTAGGATAAACTCATCATCAAAGGCTATACATATTTAAAATTTTAATGGATAGTCCTAACTTCCTCCTCAAAAGGTTATGCCAATGTGCAATCCTGCCAGTAGAATTTGACAGTAACTTGCCAATGTTGGAAATTTTCACCCCTTCTGAATTTGATGGGTGAAAAATTATATCCTGTTTGTTTGCATATATTTGATTATTAATATTTATTCTTTTATTTAAACATTGTGTATTGGCTCTTTGTTTTTCTTTTTAGAGTGTTGCCTGTTTATATCTCTTACCCACTTGAGAAAATTTGTTGTTCATTTTTTGTGTGTTTGTTTTTTGAGACAACATCTCACTCTGTTGCCAGGATGGAATGCAGTGGTGCGATCTCGGCTCACTGCAACCTCCGCCTCTGGGTTCAGGCGATTCTCATCCTCAGCCTCTCGAGTAGATGGGATCACAGGCATGTGCTACCACACCCAGCTAATTTTTGTATTTTTAGTAGAGATGAGGTTTCACCATGTTGGCCAAGATGGTCTCCATCTCCTGACCTCATGATTTTCCCACCTCGGCCCCCAAAGTGCTGGGATTAAAGGCATGAGCCACCGCGCCCAGCCACAGGTTGTTCAGTTTTATGGGATTGATTTTTAGGGCTAATTATGCACATTAATCTTTGATTAAATATTATTGCTCTTTTCCCCCCTATTTGTCATGTCTTTTTACCTGGTTTGAATATGTTTTTTTTTAACTTTTATTTTAAGTCCAGGGGTACAAGTGCAGGTTTGTTACATAGGTCACAAACTTGTGTCATGGGGGTTTCTTGTACAGAGTATTTCATCACCCAGGTATTAAGTCTAGTACCCATTAGTCATTTTTTCTGATCATCTCTCTCCTCCTACCCTCCACCCTCCGAAAGGTCCTAGTGTTGCTCCCCTCTACGTGTCCACGTGTTCTCATCATTTAGCTCCCACTTGTAAACGAGAACATGTGGTATTTTATTTTCTGTTCTTGTGTTAGTTGGCTATTATGCTGAATTTCCATGTTTTTCATTAAAGAAATTTAGATTTACTCTTGTAAATATAGTAGAAAGAATTCCTATATGCTCTTCACTTGGATTCCTCAAAAGTTAACAATTATTTTTAATTCTCTCCCTCTCTCTCTCTCTTCACACACACACACACACACACACACACACACACACACACACTTTTTTCAGAACCATTTGGAAGTAAAGAAGTAGGCATTACTTCCCTTTATCCACAAACATTTCAATGTGTATTTTCTAAATATAAGAATTTTTTTTTTTTTTTTTTGGAGACAGAGTCTTCCTTTGTTGCCCAGGCTGGAGTGCAGTGGCATGACCTTGGCTCACTGCAACCTCTGCCTCCTGGGTTCAAGCAGTTCTCCTGCATCACTCTCCTGAGTAGCTGGGATTGCAGGTGTGCGCCACCACGCCTGGCTAATTTTTGTATTTTTAGTAGAGACGAGGTTTCACCATGTTGGTCAGGCTGCTCTCAAACTCCTGACCTCGTGATCTGCCCGCCTCAGCCTCCCAAAGTGCAGAGATTACAGGCATGAGCCACCGTTCCTGGCCAATATAAGGATATTTTCTTATTACACAATCACAATACAATGACAAATCAGGAAATAACATCAATATAATTCTATTAGCTAATATGTAGACCCTACTCAAATTTCCCCAGTTGTTCCAATAATTTCCTTTCCAGCCAAAGAAGAAAACATTTTCCATTCAGGATTCCACATGGGATTTAGCTCCCAGGTCCCCTCCGTCTTTTTTAACCTGGAATCGTTCCTCAGTCTCTCTGTGTCTTTACGACTTTAGCATTTTTGAAGAGTACAGGAGAGTTACTTTGTGGGATGTGCCCCAATCTGAGTTTGCCTGTTTCCTGATGATTAGATTCAGGCCATGTATTTTGGCAGGAACATGGCAGGAGTGATGCTGTGCTAATCTCAGTAATAGCAGGCACATGATGCTTATTTGCCCTGTTACTTGGTGGTGTTAACTTTGATCCTTTGGTTAAGGTGGCCTTGTTAGCTTTCTGTTGCTGCTGTAACAAATTACCACAAAGTTATGCTTAAAACAACATAAATTTATTACTTATGGTTCTGGAGGCCATAAGTCCAAAATGAGTTTCACTTGGCTAGAGTTGAGTTGTCAGCATGGCTGGCTCCTTCTGGAGGTTTTAGAGCAGAATCTCTTTTCTTGCCTTTTCCAGATGCTGGAGATTGCCTGTACTCACTGCCTTGTGGCCTCTTCCTCCACCTTCAAGCCAGCAGTGTCGCATCTTCAAATCTCTTTCTCTGACCTCTGTATTTGTCACTGACGTCTCCTACCCTGACTCTGTGACTCTCCTGGCTCTTTTTGTTTTTTTTGGCTCTTTTTTTTTTTATAAGGACCCTTGTGAAGAGGTTGGATCCATTTGAATAATCCAGGGAAATTTTCCCATCTCAAGACATTAATCACATCTCCAAAGTCCTTTTTGCTCCGTGTGGAAGCATACTCGCAGCTCCTAGGGACCAGGATGTGGGCTTCTTTAGGGGCTCTTATTTAGCCTACCATAGTGTTGTTTTCTAGGTTTCTCAATTGTGAAATTACTGATTCCCCCTTTTTAATTAATAAGTATCTTCAGGAGAAATGTTTTGAAACCACATAAATATCCAGTTTCTTCTCAAATGAATACTAAATCCATTAGTCTTAACATCCACGGAAAATTCTTGCCTTAATCAATTATTACTAAGATGGTTGCCAAGTGGTGATTATATTTTGTTCCCAGCTTTATTGAAGAACATTTGGCGTATAGTTAAATACCCATGTTTTAAGTATATAGATTGATAGGTTTTGACATGTATATACATTCGTGAACCACCGTGATGAAGAGAGTGAACATGTTCATTACCCCCACAGTTTCCTCATGTCCCTTTGACATCTCTCCCTCTGCATTACACCCTTCCCAGGTAGCCACTGATCTGCCTTCTGTCACTATAGATTAGTTGCATTTTCTAGAATTTGTATAACTGGAACACAGTAGATACTTTTGTTTGCTTGGCTTCTTTCCCTTATACTTATTTTGAGATTTATCCATGTTGATGTATGTATGAATAGCTTATTCCTTTCTATTAGTGAATAGTATTCTATTTTATGGACATATCACTGTTTTTCCATAGACTTGTTGTTTTGTGTTGAGACAGGGTCTCACTCTGTTGCCCAGGCTGGAGTGCAGTGGCACAATCACAGCTCATTGAAACTTCTACCTCCTGGCTCAAGCCATCCTCTTACCTCAGCCTCCTGAGTAGCTGGGACTATAAGCCTGTGCCATCATGCCTGGCTAATTTTTATATTTTTTTGTAGAGACAGGGTTTAGCCACATTACCCAGGCTGGTTTTGAATGCCTAGACTCAAGCAATCTGCCTGCTTCGGTCTCCCAGAGTGCTGGGATTACAGGTGTGATCCATCGTGGTCAGCCTGGACTTATTAATGAACATTTGGGTTGTTTCAAGTATTTGGCTGTTACAAGTTGAGCTGCTATGAACGTTCATGTATAAATCTTTGGTGGTTTTCTAATTCTATCTATATAATAATACTGGCATTCTGCTGTAAGGAACTCTCCCCTTCCCACCATGTTAGCCTGGGTTCATGGATTCTTATTTTATTTAATGCATTATAATATGTTACCATCTTTTTTTTTTTTTCTTGAGATGTAGTCTCGCTCTGTCACCCAGGCTGGAGTACAATGGCACGATCTCAGCTCACTGCAACCTCTGCCTCCTGGTGAATCAAGCTATTCTCCTGCCTCAGCCTCCCAAGTAACTGGGATTACAGGTGTGCGCCACCGTGTCCAGCTAATTTTTGTATTTTTAGCATAGAAGAAGTTTTACCATGTTGGTTGGGCTGGTCTCAAACTCCTGACCTCATGTGATCTGCCCATCTCGGCCTCAAAGTGCTGGGATTACAGGCATGAGCCACTATGCCCGACCATTACCATCATTGTTAATATTGATGTCCAAACTGTCCTAGATTTGGACAGTAGGGAGCTCCTTTAAACTGGATCCTAGTTCCTTTTGATATATCCGCATCAGCCTTTGAGCACTTCCTTGCTAACTGGCACAAGATGTTACAGACTTAGTAGGTGATTTTCCTGCCCCAGTTCTGGAATCTGCCATTTCTCCAAAGAGTCCTGGTTCCATTAAGCAGTGAATAATATTTAGAAACTAAGATTTGTGCTCTAGGTAAGCTCACTGCCATTTGTATGTTTCCAGGATTTCCCAACAGACAGAGCTAGGAAATACATTTATGCATAATGATACCTCCAATTCCATTTCAGTTCCATAGGGTTTATTCTAGACTTCCTTCACCTGCAGTTTTCATTCCCTTCTCATGGTGTGCTGGCAGATGTTTAACAACTGGCTGTCCAGTGGATAAAAATCCTGATAGGCAATCTTTGCCAGCATTCATGGCATAAAAGCTCCCTTCCATGGTCAGTTTCAAGCTAGCAACATGACATTAATGAATGGAGAATCAGAAAGAGATGTGTAATAATTGGTTCTCACTAAGTAAGCCAGCTTTAGCATGCCACTGTTCCTTTTTCTATGAGAAACCTGTCTCCCATTATCCACAATAAGCAGTTTCAGAATTGCTAACCATACTATTATGAAAAGCAAGCTAGAGTTCAATATTTGTACTTTTTTTTTTTAATCTTTTTCTAGGAGTACATAGTCAAAATACTGTGTTGAAAATCGCTTAGGTTGGCTGGGCACAGTGGCAGATCATTTAAATTTAAAAAGAAATCCCAGAATTTTCATTTTAACTGGGATTGGTTTATTTTATTTTATTTTTATAGTTTTATATATTTTTTTAGAGATGGGGTCTCACTATGTTGCCCAGTCTGGAGCGCTGTGGCTATTCATAGGTGCAATCACACTACTAACCAGCAGGGGAGTTTTTACCTGCTCTGTTTCCGACCTGGGCCAGTTCACCCCTCCTTAGGCAACCTGGTGGTCCCCTGCTCCCGGAAGGTCACCATATTGATGCCGAACATAGTACGGACACCCGATTGGCATAGCACACTACAGCCCAGAACTCCTGGACTCCAGCGATCCTCCAGTCTCAGCCTCCCTGGTGGCTGGGACTACAGGCATGCACCACCGTGCCCAGCTAACTGGGATTGTTTTAACTTTCTAGATTTATTTGGATAGAATTGAATCTTTCCAACATTGGATTTTGCCATCTTCATCTAGGACTTATTTCTAGGCTGTATTGAGGCCTTCCTCTGTGTTCTTTGGTGATGTTTGGTAGCATTGCTTCGAAAGACTCGTTTCTAGGCTGCTCTGCCTATGCAGTAGCCATTCTTTTATTCCTTTACTTTCCTAATAAACTTGTTTTCACTTAAAAAAAAGACTTATTTCTAGGCATTTTCAAGATTTCCTTGATATTTTGAATAGGATCTTTGTCTTTTAAATTACATTTTAAAAGCTTCTTGTTGACATTTAAGAAGGCTGTTAATTTTTTGTATATTTTGTTCCCAGTTTTTCACTTTAATCTCTGGTTTTCTAAGTAGGTGCTTGTATTAACAGTTTCTGATATTTTAGTGTCTGTCTGTAGTGAGAAGTTGGGAAAGGCATTGCCCAGGAAGTGGAGGGCATTTAGAAGGCCTCAGAGCTGTGCTGACCCTTTTTTTCTTTAACTTTTTACTGTGGAAACTTTGAAGACTGCTGTTGACAGTGCCCTTTGCTGTTCTGGTTTTCATGCCCATGTTAGGCGCCTGATGCGGGGTGGAGTCCTCAAATCAGCTGTGGCCTTGGCACAAATGTCAGAACCAGCTGCTCTGCTTCCTCCCAGAGTGGGGCCGGCCACTGGCTGGGTTCCCAGCGACCTCCAAACACCCTGCTGATTTCTCCGAGGCAGCTCCAGTTTCAGCCCCTGCTGATGGAGAGCTTGGGGTTTAAGTTCCAGGATTTTGTTGGAAAAGTTTGTGTACTTCCTTCTCTGTCTTGTCTGGGCTGGAATACTGTCTTCTGACCTTCCTCTATCTAGTCCTGTCTGCTTTTTCTATTACAGAAATTCCTACAAATCTCTGGTATCCTCACTGGGCTCTTTCCTGTTTTCTATTGTTGCTGTGGATTATGTGTTATTTCAGTGGCTTGGGAACAGATGTGTGATAAACAAAAGAGTTCGGGTTGCCATTAAGGAATGGAGGTAGGGAGAAAGACTCCAGATTATAAACACAGTATAAGTATATCATAGAAAGTTTAGAAAATGTAGAAAAGTGCTAAGAAGAAAATTACTTTCAGTATTTGGTACGTATTCTTCTAGTCTTTTTTTTTTTTTTCCTAATGTGTTCTTGGGTTGCACACTTCCTCAGGTTCTACTTTTGCTTATTTTGAATCGAGTGAAGTTGCCTTTTTAAATGACCTGCTGACTCAAGAGGAGGGACATTTAGACATGTGAAAATGTCAAGTGTGGATCTAGCCTAGATGACGCTGGGGATTTTCAAGGGTTGTAGGAGGCGAGGTGGGCAGATTATGGGTTTGTAGAATATCACTGAAGCAGGAACTGGTGTGGAATTTCAGGCTCGTCTGCACTGTTCACTACTATTATTTAAGAAGGTTGAAGGACATAACCATTATAGTGACTTTGACCTTAGGCTCGGAGGACGTGACTGAACATACTGACGTGCTAACAGTCGTTTTCATATCTATGGCTAAGGTGTATCTGATGCTTCTCCAACTGCTTCCCAGATGACAACACACACATTTTTGAATAACAGGCTATGTTTATTTAACCATTGTTTGCTTTCAATGAAAAAATTCACAGGATCCAAACACATCCCTTTTTGCTAACGTGCCTGGTCTTGAAAAATTCAAACGTGTCTTCCTTCATTCTTTAATTCTTGAAGCAGTTGACAAAATCAAAGCACATGATCTCCTTCAATCCTTTCAATAATTCCCATTTTACAGTCTAGTAAATTAACAGTAAGAGAGATTGAGCCTTTAGCTCAAAGCCACATAGCATGTGAGTGGTAGAATCGGCACTCAAACCGAAGTGTGGCATGAAAGCCTGGGTGTTTTCCATCTAGAATTGCAAGGAAATGGACTAATGGACAAAAATCTAGATATGGTCATTGCCCTCAAATAAGAGAAGCTATAGTAGAGTGGTTTAAAAATTCAGAGTATAGTCTGTTTCAAAATGCAGATTTTGAGCCTCAATGGCCTGTTCTTCATAGGAAGATAATAACCATACCTATGTCATATGATTGTGGTAAGGATTCAACAAGATATTCCATGCAAAATACTTGATATGCTATTCGGCACACAGCAAGTACTCAATGTATAGTAGACATAACTTTTTTATTTTTAATTTATTTTTTTGAGGCAGAGTCTCCCTCTGTTGCCCAGACTAGAGTGCAGTGGCATGATCTTGGCTTACCACAACCTCCCCCTCCAGGGTTCAAGCAGTTCTTCCACCTCAGCCTCACAAATAGCTGGGACTACAGGAGTATGTCACCAGGCCAGGCTGATTTTTGTATTTTTAGTAGAGATGGGGTTTCACAATGTTGGCCAGGCTGGTCTTGAACTCCTGACCTCATGATCTGTCTGCTTTGGCCTCCCAAAGTATTGGGGTTACAGGTGTAAGCCACTGTGCCTGGCCCTAGACATAATTATTAATATTAATTAATAATAATCCATATATGCAGAATTTGATCCATTTGGTTTTACCTCATAGGGTGGTAAGTAAATAGGAAAGAAAGATCAAAGTGGCAGCCTAGGGAGGTAAAATGAACTTCCTGGTCTTTATCCCGTCTGCTGTCATCTTATAGCTGTTAATAAATAACTGAGATATTTGGATCATATTGTTAGTTGAGAATTATGAATTTTCATGGCTGTCGGAAGCAGTGATAAGGAAAGCGGATAAGGAAAGCTTCCTGGTGTCTTGTTTCCTCCACCTGTAAAACATAGAAAGAGCTCCTGGCTCACTGTGTTTATGGAACATGTTGTAGTTCTTGAATGCGAAGTGCAGCACACTTATGCACCTTATGCCCAGGCACCAAACAAACTCAGCCTTTGTATGAAATGCAAAGTAACTGGCCTCCTCCCTGTTCTAGTGGGGCTCTCTGGGCTTCCCAAGGCCATCATTGCCAATTTGCATGTTTTACTCAAGATGGGAGGTTTTTAAAATGAAATGCAAACCATGGAGGGTCTTCTCTGGCCTCTTCTTTGCACTTCTGATAGTCATTCTCTCACCTCCCCATTCTGTAGTATTCTTTATTTTCACAGACCTGCATCCTGCTTTCTTCTTCTTGTAAGCTCCTCTAGGCAGGAACCATGATGGTTCTTTTAGTCTTTTGTATTTTGTATGGCCACAATTATCAAACTGCATTCCAGTCACTTGGAAGGCATATAGAAAGGCGGAGAGTGGGCCGGGCATGGTGGCTCACACCTGTAATCCCAGCACTTTGGGAGGCCGAGGCGGGCAGATCACCTGAGGTGGGGAGCTCAAGACCAGCCTGACCAACATGGTAGAACCTCGTCTCTAGTAAAAACACAAAATTAGCCAGGCATGCTGGCGCATGCCTGTAATCCCAGCTACTCAGGAGGCTGAGGCGGGAGAATTGCTTGAACTCGGGACGAAGAGGTTGCGGTGAGCCGAGATTGCACCATTGCACTCCAGCCCGGGCAACAAGAGTGAAACTCCACCTGAAGAAAAAAAAAAAAAGTGAAGAGTGTCATGCCCCGCCCGAGGTTCAGAATTAGCAGGTCTGGGGTGGGACTGAGGGGTCTGCATGTTTAACAAGTTGCCTGAGTGATTCTAGCCTAGTGGTCCCTGGAGCCCAAGTCTATAGAAACTGTATAGCAGACATCATGACAGGAGTGGGCTGGAGATGCAGCACAGAACTAGATGTGTGGATGCTCAGCAGCTGCGCCTGTCATCCTGATGGTGGCTTTGGAGACTGCGGGTGCTGTTTGCGTCCCCTCTACTCCCTGCGCTTCTGGCCAGAGGCCATGGCAGGATAGAAGAGGTAGAAAAGGAGCATAGAAATAAGTTCTCAGAGGCCCGTAGAATGGATTGAGTAGAGGCTTTCCCTGCCAACAGTTTTATGCAGTTATTCCAGAGCTTGGAAAGACTACCATTTTCCCACTGAATAGCTTTGGCAACTTTGTTGAAAGTCAGTTGACCATATATAAGTGAGGTCAACTGACTTTCAACAAAGAACAGAATAGAATCCAGAAATATAGTGACCATATATAAGGATTCTATTTCTGGATTCTATTCTGTTCTGTTGGTCTATTTGTCTATCCTCTGAAAGGTACCATACTGTTTCAATTACCATAACTTCAAAAAAAGTTGTTTTCTTTTTGTTGTTGTTGCTGAGGCAGGCTCTTGCTCTGTCGTCCAGGTTGGAGTGCAGTAGTGCAAAGCTCACTGCAGCCTCAACCTCCTGGGCTCATGCGATTCTCCGGCTTCAGCCTCCTGAGTAGCTGGGACTACAGATGTGGGTGTGCGCCACCACACCTGGGTCGAGAAGAATTTCAGAGTCAGGTGGTATGAGTCCTCCAACTTTGTTCTTCTTTAAATTATTTTTTTTTTCTTTTGCCTCTTCTAGGTCCTTTATAATTCCTTATACATTTTAGGCTTAATTTGCAAATTTCTGCAGAAAAGACTTTTGGCCTTCAGCACTTTTTGTTTTCTCCTGGGGATTTCCTTTCTTGGTTGCGTCTGTAGTCCAGCCACTCCTCTAAGGCAGCAATTCTGGTTTTTTAACAGCTGGCAGCTGGGAGGTCCGTGGTTTTGGTTTGTGTTTCCAGGAAACCCTGGCCTGGTTCCTCCCGTGCCGTCCCACTCAAAGAGTTTCCACATCCTTAATTAAGAAAAAGGGGCTGGGTATGGTGGCTCATGCCTGTAATCCCAGCACTTCGGGAGACTGAAGTGGGAGGATCACTTGAGCTCAGAAATTTGAGACTAGCCTGGGCAGCACAGCAAATCCTCACCTCTACTAAAAAAGAAAAAAAAAAATTAGCCAAGTATGGTGGTGTGCCTATAGTCCCGGCTACTTGGGAGGCTAAGGCGAGAGGATTGATTGAGCCTGAGAGATCGAGGCTGCAGTGAGCGGTGTTCGTGCCAGTGCACTCCAGCCTGGGTGACAGAGTGAGGTCCTGTCTCAAAATTAAAAAAAAAAAAAAAAAGAAAACAGGAAGCCCAGTGTCTTCCTCTGGGAAGAGCAAAGACTTCTGTGTACAAACCAGTTTTGACAGTGACCATTTGGGACTCATTCATTGATCACTCAGGAATCTGTTCATTGTCTCTTCTGATGCATCTGGCAGCAAGTACAAGAGGCCTTTTCATTCTGTCGAATTTTACTGTAGGCCTCTGATGTGAATAATATTAAGATAGATTTTTTGGGAGGAGGGGGTGCGGGGTAGTTCAAGACTTGAAAGAAGCTGCAAGCACTTGCAGTAGAGTTTGTGCAGAAAAGTATTCACAGTCATGATCGCGAACAACAAATTCAGATGCTGGGGACTCTGAGAATCTAGAGAAGGGAGAACTGGGGCTGCTCAGAGAAGACTTCCAGAAGATCTGGGAATTGAGGGGCTAGATCTGGATTCAGGAGAGGATAACGTAAGCATCCTCTTAGAGCTGCTGCTGAGCACTGCATTTCAGGGGCAGTTAGCTGCCTTCCTGGCTAAGACAGAGGGGTATGTATGGAGGAGACCAGTGCACAAGTGAGGCTTTGGTGGAAGCTGCTTGGGCGTTCTAAGATTTGCTCAAACATCAGTCACAAAGCATAGAATTAAACATTTCTAACTTAGATTCATAACCTGTAAAAATTATGATGCTTTTATAGGTCCATTTAAAAAGTGCAAGGCAACATGGCTTGTTAGGTTGCCAAGTTGAAATCAGCCCCAGGCCTGTGTCCTGCTGGGTCTTTCTGGGACTGCTGTCTGCTCAACTAGGCCATCGTAAGTGGCAGCAAATGGAAGAGAGAAATTCTGCTTTTCTAGTATCCAGGGCTGGGTAGAGAGGTATCTTTAGAAACCCCTCATCCCATACAGAGCCATACTTCCTTCTGCAAACTGGAGCTGGGAAGGATTGGTTTACCTTGGCTAGGATGGGGTGGATGACTTCAAAACTCCCCAGGGCACACCCAGAGGCCAGCTAGCCAACCTCTTAGGGACTGTAGTCTGAAACAGACAACCCACTGTATGTATTCGGGGGTAGAAACTAGGGAACCAGCCTCCTTAGTGGACACTTTAGGGTGTTATTTAGTATACTGATTTGTTGGTTTGGGGACTTGTTGGCTTGATTTTTAAAATGTACTGCACCTGAGGCTATTGGTTTGGGGGACTTAGCCTGCTCCCTCCAACCTTGGAGAGGACAGTAGAATAAAATATAAATAAACTGCTAATTAAAAATTTTGGCCAAGTATGGTGGCTCATGCCCAGCACTTTGGGAAGCCAAGGCAGGCAGATTGCTTGAGGTCAGGAGTTCAAGACCAGACTGGGCAACATGAAGAGACCCTCATCTCTACTAAAAATACAAAAAATAAGCCAGGCCTGACTTTGGACTTCAGTAGAGGATCCATAGAGGGGCCTCAGCCCAGCCAGCTCCCTCACCCATGTGCCTTTGATTCATCTGTCACTTCCAGTTTTGTGGCCCTTCGGTCTCATCAGTTACAGAACTCTTTCACAGCTACATGTGTTTCTACTTCTTTCATTGTTCTTCCTGGCTACCTGTGTCTTGGAGTAAAGTGTTACTGAACTGAACTTGGGTCTGCTCACTCAGCACAGCAAAGCCAAACACTGACACAAAGGTTTGCAGTTACAGAAGGAAAGGCATTTATTGCAGGGTGCCAAGCAAGGAGAAGGGGTATGATGGCTTACAGGCAAGAGTTTTTAAAGGCACTAATGAGTGGGGGCTCCAAAGTGAGTTAGGGGCTGAGGAATTTCTGGAACTTCCTCATCCGTTTTCTGGTTCCAATCTGTCGAAGGTCAACATGAGTGATCAGCATTTGTCATCGAGTGGGAGTCCTGGTTTCTGAAAAACAACTCAAGGATATATGTAAGATGTTATCTTTGTTTCTATAGGGAACCAAATATCTTGTGACCATGACTTACTTGGGTGGCTATAGTTGAAGTTATTGAAGTTATTATTATCTTCTTATTTAGTGGATTATTCATTCAGTTCCCTAATTTCTGGTTGCATGGCTAGCTAGATACCTGGAATTTTCCTTGAAGGAATTGAAACATGTTCCTTTATCTCCATGGTGAGGGTGGAGGAGCCTGACAGGCTCCTAAGGTGGGGTCCCTATGCCATCTCAAAGTGAGTCAGCAACGTTCCATTGCTGACTTCCCGCCTTTTCTGCCCCATCTTCTCACCAACCTCAGGGCTGCCTTCCATTCCTTTCCTGGTCTGACCCCATGTTGTCTTTTCCCCAGAGTGCAGACATCCTCAGCACCATCGGCTACGACAGCATCATCCAGCATCTGAACAACGGCCGCAAGAACTGCAAAGAGTTTGAAGACTTTCTAAAAGAAAGGTACGATGCTCTGTCCTCTCTGAAGAGGGTGGGCCTAGATGTCCCTACATGGACAAAGAACAATTTCCTATTTTTCATTTGTGTTTGATGCTCTGAAGATCCTCTGCTCTAGGTTATGGAATGATACCCCAGAAGTATGTGACACTTCTGACCTAAAGTTCTTAGAAACCAATTTGGCACATAAGATTTATGATGAAATTGTGAACAAATTATAGTAAGAAACAAAATATGCTTAGTAGTGTGTACAAATAATACTGAAAGACCCCATGGGAGGAGACTGCTGAGGGTTGGCAAAGAAGAAAAGGAGAGGAAAGGAAAAAGGAAGGAGAGAGGGAGGGAGGGAGGGAAGGAAAGGAAGAAGGAAATAAAGAGGACAAGGTGGCTTCATGGAGGAGTAGATCCTTGTGGTGGCTCTCAGAGGATAAGGTGGATTTGACAGGCGAAGAAGTACCTGGATATCTGGAAGAACAGCAAGCTTGAGGTGCGAATCAGATGGCCCAAGTGGTTGGAGGGAGGCAGAGCCCAGCTCAGAGACCAGGAGGATGAGGAGCCATGGGAAAGGTATGGAGCCGATCACGATGCTCCTGGGGGTGCCAGGGCATGGTGATCCATGGGCAGCTGTCGTGGTTTACAGGATTTTCTTTTCTTCTTATTTTTAAAAATGGATACGATTTTTTTTTTCTTTAAAGAAACTTAGTTTTGTGGAAACTTATTCATCTAGAATATTCCATTTTACAGAGGTTCTAGATGAGGGAATATAAGAGGATTTGGGGCCAAAGATCAGGATCCTTGCCGAGATGAATCTTAATTAATTTGAAAATTAATGAACAGGTTCTATTCGTATGACAGTAAGTGAAAGGCTCAGAACCCAGAGATACAGACATCGAAGCGCTTTCCGTCAACTCTCCCTTTCTACTCAAGACAAGATTAGGTAATGATCCGACTTACTCACACTGGTTGCCTGGCCCTTGGATGGTGAGGCCTGTCTCCTTGAGTCATCCCAAAGGTCCAGGGGACTTGGAGGCCTGAGGAAGGGTGAACCAAGAGAGGCTCGGCCACTGTCGTCGCCGTGGAGCTGGCTGCTGCTCCTCCCCCTTTAAGGAAGCAGCTCCCTTCTTTTCTACCCAAGATGGTTGACCGTGTTGACCCCCAGTTAAAAAGCGTGCCTTTCTTTTTACAAACACTGGCGGGGAGCTTCCTCCCTCCTTCAACAGTGCTAGGATAGCGTTTCATAAGCATGAAGGATCTAGAGATTGCGGAAGACTCTGCTTTTTTTCTGTTCCTCCCCTGGTTATGGCTTCTATAAATTTCCTCCTGGAAATGAAATGGCCTTGGAATACATCTGCAGAAACGGCCTTGGAATACATCTTGGAAGGAAGTGCCTATTGGCTCAGGGAACCCAGCACTGACTGCCTGGCAGGACCATCCAAGGGTCCCCTGATACAGTGGGGTTTGTCTAAATGAGTAGCTTCCGTACTTTTTTGAATGTGACCCTTAATAAAGAATATATTTTACATAGCCCCCCAGTACACACATGTATAAGCAAAACAATGAAACAGGACTACCCTGTTATTTTATCCAATTGTATTTAATTTAAAAATGCGAGTCTTCCAGCTGTCCAGGAGGCTAAAGTTGGGGGATCACTTAGCCCAGGAGTTCAAGGTTGCAGTGAGCTATGATTGCACCACTGCACTCTAGCCTGGGTGACAGAGTGAGATCCTGTCTCTAGAAAAAACAAAATGCTGGTCATAATCTACTGAATTGATTTATGGCTCAAATGAGTTATGACCTACAGTTGAAAAACACTAGTCCAAATAGAACCCCAAAGCTAAGATCTCACTTTCTTTTTTTTTTTTTTTGAGACAGAGTGTTACTTTGTTGCTCAGGCTGGAGTGCAGTGGTGCGATCTTGGGTCACTGCAACCTTTGCCTTCCAGGTTCAAACGATTCTCCTGCCTAAGCCTCCTGAGTAGCTGGGATTACAGGCACATGCCACCACGCCCAGCTAAGTTTCGTATTTTTAGTAGAGACAGGGTTTTACCATGTTGGTCAGGCTGGTCTCAATCTCCTGACCTCGTGATCTTCCTGCCTCAGCCTCTGAAAGTGCTGGGATTATAGGCATTAGCTACTGCGCCCGGTCTAAGATCTCACTTTTAAAAATGATTTCTCCATATAGTGGAGAAAAAAATGGAGAAAAAAATTATTGGAGAAAAAAATTATTGATTGTTTTTCTTGTATTTCTGGTATATGTTCTCTTTTCCCCCTGGGGTTTTATGGCAAAAAGAAGTCAGTCTTGTGTTTTCCAGTTTTGGGGAAGAATCTGCAGACGTTAGATCAGAGTGTCAGATAGGCACGCCCGGGGTGTTGGGATGCAGCCCCTGAGCGTGTGGCCTGCTTGGCTTTGGGCCTTTGTTCCTGATGGCACGCTTGCAGGAAGGAAGCTGCTGTCATTGAGCCTGTGTGTTTGTTCCTCCACTGCGTCCTGTTCAAGGGTAATTCATGTGCAGAAGGACAGTCCTCTAGGCGTGGTGGCCCAGCTTTCCTCTTGTTCCAGTGGGGGCAGGATGCTCGTGGGAACTGGGACCCCGTCGGCTGTGTTTGTGCTATAATCTAATATGACTGAAACATCCTCTTTGAGTCTTAAACATTATTTGACTGAGTTGTCATAAATTACATGTGGAACCCTGGGATATTTGTGGTTCTTAGAAACGAAAGGCAAACACACACAAATACGGGGACAGAGATAACAGACTGTCATACGTAATAATGATTTTTGAACAACCACCTCTTGTCCAATGTCATACATTATTTATTATTTTGAGTTCATCAAATTTAATACACACACATTTATAAAACTTTTACATGGTACATCGCTAAACATGCCCTATATTGAATGGGGTACTTTTAAGACTTTCCAAAAGTGTCAAAGTTCTACCATGGGCCTCTTGAATTTCTGGCAGTTTAACCTGCCCAGAAAACGGCAAGGGGAAAGGGGAGATACTGTACCTGCTGATGAGCTCCCTTCCCCTGCTCTTCCCTGGATGGAACCCAGCACTGTGCTCCTCCGTGCCACATTTTACTTCCATTACGGAAACTAGGAAATAGCCTTTTCCTTGGTTGTACCCAGAGGGATTGCAGTAAATTCATCTGCACTCATGTGGGGATGGACAGAACGATCACCCCAGTGCAAGGAGCCACTCCATGTGCTGCCCTGGAGGGGCAGGTAGGCTGCCTTTCTTGCCACCTATAGGGCAGATCCTTGCATCCAGGGCAGACATATAAAAATAAGGTTATGCCGGGCGTGGTGGCTCACACCTGTAATCCTAGCACTTTGGGAGGCTGAGGCAAGTGGATCACCTGAGGTCAGGAGTTCGAGACCAGCCTGGGCAACATGGTGAAACCCCATCTCTACTAAAACTACAAAAAATTAGCCATGTGTAGTGGCACATGCCTATAGCACTTTGGGAGGCTGAGGCATGAGAATTGCTTGAACCCAGGAGGCAGAGGTTGCGGTGAGCCAAGATTGTGCCATTGCACTCCAGCCTGGGCAACAGAGTGAGAATCGGACTCAAAATAATAATAAGTTTAGCTCAGAGCGTAGCTAGAGGTGATTAAATGAGATTATATAATAGCTGCTGTTTATTGAAGGCTTGCTAGATACATAGGGCAGATTCCAGGGTCCAACTTTCCAAGGTTTGAAACCGTATTACCCCTTATTACCTGTCCGACCTTAGGCAAATTCCATAATCTCTCTGAACCCGGTTCTTTAATTGTAACATAAGGATGAGAAAAGTTATCATACAGGGTTATTGTAACAATTGTTGCAATAATTGTTGCAAATTAATAATTGTTAACAATTAATTGAATTAATAATTGTTAATAACTACTACAATTAATTGTTCTAATTGTTAATATTGTAACATATCAACTGTAAGTTACAAAACAGAGTAACAAACACTCCATCAGTAAATTGGTAAATTGTAAATTTATTTAGTTTACCCTTCTCTCAGCTGAAAGAGCATAACAATAATAGAGGTGATGCTGGCAACCACAGCCAACATCTGAATAGCTACATAATTTAACCATAACATTGAGGCTTACACGTCCCTTTGGCTCTTATGTTGGCTGCACGAGGTTGCTTTGCACAGAAGTGTAGCTTTGTAGATGAGGTTTAAGTAATTTACCAGGGGAATCTAGAAAGTGACAGAACCCAGAATGGCTCCGGGGGGCGGTGAGGATGGGGATCTCACACAACCCCCGTGTTTATGACTCATCAACACTGGCAAAAGGGCTGGTGGCTGTCTGGGGAGATGGGCTGCTTCCCAGCACAGACACATTCTCCTTCTCTTTTCTGTCTGTTTACACAGTCTCACTCATTACACCCACTCTCTTTATTTCAGCCAGATAGGTTTATTGGTGAGCACTCTTTGGATGTCTCTGCCTGTATCTTTACTTCAATATTTCCCTACCTAGAAAGTCCTCCTTTTTCTTTGATGCCTAAGTAAATTCTCTGCATCTTTCCAAGTCCTGGTAAAATTTTCCTCTTATTTTCCTCCTGCCCTGCCCTACTTCCCCCTGCCCTCCCCTGCCCTCCCCTCCCCTCCCCTCCCCTCCTCTTCTCTCCTCTCCTCTTCTTTCCCTTGCTCTGTCAGCCAGGCTGCAGTACAGTGGTGTGATCTCAGCTCACTTCAACCTCTACCTCCTGGGTTCAGATAATTCTCACACCTCAACCTCCCGAGAACCTGGGATTACAGGCATGTGACACCACACCCAGCTGATTTTTGTATTTTTAGTAGAGATGGGGTTTCTCCATATTGGCCAGGCTGGTCTTGAACTCCTGGTCTCAGGTGATCCAGCCCGCCTCAGCCTCCCAAAGTGCTGGGATTACAGGAGTGAGCCACCATGCCTGGCCTTATTTCTCTTTAAAGGAAATATTCTACATAGAACTTTAGTCTGAAATCTTTCAACTGGTTAACAATTAAAATGAAGCCATCTTGTCATTGGTAGCCCAAGCCCATCGACTCTCCCACCTTCAGATCCCCAGATGTGGCCAAATGTAATATAATGAGCTCCTGATATGAGCAGGAAATGAGAACTATAAAATTAAGGTTAATCAGCTGATTATATTACTAGCTGCTGTTTATTGAAGGCTTACTCTATGCAAGCTACAGTGTGGGTTTTTTTTTTTTCGAGATGGAGTCTTGCTCTGTCACCAAGGCTAGAGTGCAGTGGCGTGATCTCGGCTCACTACAACCTCTGCCTCCTGGGTTCAAGCGATTATCTTGCCTCAGCCTCCTGAGTGCACCCATCACCATACCCGGCTAATTGTTGTATTTTTAGTAGAGACGGAGTTTCACCATCTTGGCCAGGCTGGTCTCGAGCTCCTGACCTTGCGATCCACCTGCCTTAGCCTCCCAAAGTGCTAAGATTACAGGCGTGAGCCACCATGCCCAGCCTACAATGTGTTTGTATCGATTATTTAATTCTCATAAAAATCCTATATGGTAAGTTTTCTCATCTTTATCTTATAATTGAAGAAATTGAGGTTCAGAGAGGTTATAGAACTTGCCTAAGGTCAGACAGCAAATAAGTGGTAGATATGGTTTCAAACCTAGAAAATGTGAGCCCTGGAATCTGTGCTATTAATCACTACACTGTGGCCAGTACAGTGGCTGGTATACAATACATAGTGGGCAAATGGTACCCACTGACCTTAGGCGAGTTCCATAACCATTACTAATATTGTTATATTAGGTGTAGAAGACAAGTAGGGAATATATCATTAGCTTCTGTTTACAGATAGGAACACTGAAGTTTAGTGAACTTTAAATGACTTGCCCAAGATTACAATATCAGTAAGTAATAAAGCCAGGTATGATGTCTGATGTTTTTTCCACTTTATTTAATGGTCTCCTGAGAAGGTTAAGTATATTCTATGAAGGAGAATAGAAACTTGGCAGCCAAGTCAGTTCTCTTAATTGTGTGTTGTAATGGGATCCTGAGTAGGGAGGAGGGAAGCATGCTTTTGGAACACCTTTATGCCCAGAATTCTTTGCCATATGTAGATTAGCAGCTACACCTGTGCTCTGTGGAATCCATAGCCCCAGTGCCTCAGGACTCTGTACTCTTCCCCATAAGCTCCTGTACGTCCCATGATCAACCTGTCCTGGTTACAGCTCTGTTTCCGGGACCCTCACTGTGGTCGGCTGTTTCTCAGGACAGCCTTAAGAAGGACAGATTGACAGGGTGGGAATGACAGATTTCTTTGTGCATTAGCCGGCCACATTACAGTCAAACCATAATGTACTATATTAGTTTTTTAGGGATGTTGAAACAAATTGCCTCTAACTGAATGGCTTTAAATAAGAGAATATATTCTCTCACAATTCCCTAGGCCAGAAGTCCCAAATCAAGATGTTGGCAGAATCATGCTGTCTGGAAGCCTTTAGTGGAGAAGGTGTCCCATTCCTTTCTCTTGGTCTTTGGTGTCATCAGCGATCCTTAGCCTGTCCTGCCTTGCAGCTGCGTAACTCCCATCTCTTCCTCTGTCATCCTGTGGTGTCCTTCCCCTGTCTTCACATTGTTTTTTGTTTTTTGTTTTTTTTTACATGGAGTCTCACTCTGTCGCCCAGGCTGGAGTTCAGTGGCACCATCTCGGCTCACTACAACCTCAAGCAATTCTCCTGCCTCAGCCTTCTGAGTAGCTGGGACTACAGATGTGCACCACTGCACCCAACTGATTTTTGTATTTTTAGTAGAGATCAGGTTTCACCATGTTGATCAGGCTGGTCCTGAACTCCTGACCTTAGGTGATCCACCTGCCTTGGCCTCCCAAAGTGCTGGGATTACAGGCATGAGCCACCACACCCAGCCCACATCATCTTCTTATAAGGACACCAGTCATTACTGGATTAAGAGGCCACCCTACTCCAGTATGACCTTATCTCAGCAATTACATATGCAATGACCCTATTTCCAAATAAGGTCACCATCTAAGATGCTGGGGGTTGAGACTTCAACCTGTTTTTCAGGAGGAACACCTGTGCCCAAAAGAATACACTGGAAGCTAAGAGTGACATCAGAAATAGAGTAGTGGGATGGGAGTTTAGACACCTGGGTGGCCTTCTAATCCTGGCTTCCTCACTAACCAGCGCTGATATTATTCAAGGCCTTAGAACTTTCTAGGTTCCAGTTTCCTTAGCCATAAAATTTGGATTGTACGAGATGTTCTGTGAGAGCACCTTGGATCTAATAACATGAATCTTTCCAAGGAACTTATCATTCAGTTGAGGTGCTGTGAATGACATATCCAGTAAACTTGAGCAAAATATTTAAGTGTCAGGTTTTATAGCAAAAGGATTTCATCTTATCTGTTCACTCTGATTTTGGGGCTACTTGGCGTACTAGATTGAGGATCATCCTGAGGCTGCTTTTGGGCCTGATGGAAAAGGCCATATCTGATGATGTTTGTCATGTGTTGTTGTTCTTTTGTTTCCTTTCTTTTTTGAGATGAAGTTTCCCTCTTGTTGCCCAAGCTAGATTACAATGGTGCAATCTCGGCTCACTGCAACCTCTGTCTCCCAGGTTCAAGCAATTCTCCTGCCTCGGCCTCCTGAGTAGCTGGGATTACAGGTGCATGCCACCACACCAGCTAATTTTTTGTATCATGTTAGCCAGGCTGGTCTCGAACTCCTGACCTCAGCTGATCTGCCCGCCTTGGCCTCCCAAAGCGCTGGGATTACAGGTGTGAGCTACCACACCTGGCTCTTTTCTTATTTTCTTTCCTCTCTCTTTTTCTTTCCTTTCTCTCTCTCTCTCTCTCTCACTCTCTTTTCTTTTCTTTCTTTTCTCTTTTTCTTTCTCCCTCTTTCTTTCTTTCTCCTTCCTTCCTTTTTTTCTCCCTCCCTCCCTCTCTCTCTTTTTCTCTTTCCTTCCTTTTTTCTTTCTTTCCTTCCTTCCTTCCTTCCCTCCCTCCCTCCCGTTCTTTCTTCTTTCTTTCTCTCTTTCTCCTTCCTTCCTTCCCTCCCTCCCTTTCTTTCTCTTTTTTTCCCTCTCTTTCTTTCTTTCCGTTTCTCCCTTTCTTTCTTTCTCTCTTATCTTTCTTTTTCTTTTCTTTCTTTCTTTCTTTTTTTTTTTTTTTGAGATACAGTTTTGCTCTGTTGCCCAGGCTAGAGTGCAGTGGCATGAACGTGGCTCACTGCAGCCTTGACCTCCCAGGCTCAAATGATCCTCCTACTTCAGGCCCCACCACCAAGTAGCTGGGACTACAGGTGTGTGCCACCATGCCCAGCTAATTTTTGTGTATTTTATAGAGATGGGGTTTTGCCATCTTGCCCAGGCTGGTCTCGAACTCCTGAGCTCAAGCAATCCGCTTGCCTCAGCCTGCCAAAGTGCTGGGATTACAGGTGTGAGCCATGGCGCCTGGCCTGTCATGGGCTGTTGAAAGGAAAATGGCACATAGATTATTCCTGGTCTGGGAGTTTGGATAGACGAGAGGTCAAGGGAGTCAGGGTTTTTAAGCAGAGCTTGTGAAGTGTAGCCAGCTAAGTGCTAAGAGGTATAGTATTTCCTCTTCTGTTTCCTGTACTATTTTGTACATTTTCATCTGGTCCTTGTTACATGATAGTAAACTAAAATATTGGTTTGCATCTGTCTCCTCTGCTAGATTATGAGCTCCACTAGGCAGCTGTCATAATTCAGTCATCTCCACATTCTTAGCACCTGGTACGATGCCTGGCATATTGTGGATGTTCAATAAATGACATTGATGATCAGACGAGACAGAAAATTCAGATAGGTGGTAGGAGGGTGATCTAGGTAAAGGTAAAGGCCTACTTATTCAAACGTGATTTCTGTGATGTTCTCGTAATTCCTTCATTGCCTGCCTGGACCCACTGCTTTCCACTTACTGGGGAAACACCCTCTCAACCCCAGTGGTCGTTCTCTGGTTTCATGAGGCTGAGATCTAGTTTCACTTCCATTAAAGCTGCTTGTTTTCTGCAAAAAGCACACCGTGATGCTTGCTGGAACTCATTACTTCCCAGGTTCTAAGAGAACATCCTGTGTCATGGGGAACAAGATGTTGCCTGCAGCATGTTTAGATTCATGATACCTTCCTCTTAGAAGAAAGAGACCGAGTGAGTGACTTCTTGTCCTGGAAACAACAAAATATTCTAAAGACATCTTAATGGATGTAATTCTGAGGCTAAAAGGATAAAATGCTTGTATATTATGTATTTTTAAAAAATGAAAATGGCCTGAACATCTTTTTACATGTAAAACTATGAAATGTTCATTGTAGCATGTTATAAATTCTTACATAGGTATAGTGAATAGAGATTCAGAAAGGTAGAAATAGTGACTAGGAAGTTAAGATGTGTCTTTTTCTATAACTAGAGGCAGCTTCAGGTGCACGTAACATTGTCAGAAGCTGGAACAAACTTCAGGAGTTGAAGAATAGAGGCCTGAGAAGAAACACAATTCTTGCTCAAACTGTAGTACTGAGCACTGTCTAAGATCAGAAAGGCAGGGAGGAAAAATCACTGGTATGGTCTCAGAGCAGTAGATGGGGCTGCCCACAGTACCAGGAGCAGATGAAGCCAAATCCCACAACGGCCAGGCAAATTCACCTCCGCCAGAAAAGGAGGGAAGGAAGGAATGAAGAAAGATATTAAGGCAAAAGCAACTAAAGAACCAGAGCCCATAACTCAAGAACAGACAAAGCCAATCCAACATCTGGATAACTGACCCCAAGTTGAAAATGTACCCAAAGGAATAGTGGAAGTATTCAGAGATATAATACAGGAAAAATGTCATGAAAGGAAGAACTAAATAGATCTGAAGGGCACACTATGAACCAAGAAACTCTGATACACAGTAATCAATACTGATTATGATTATATAAGGATCAATGTTAACACACATCCTGGCTAAGTTATTGAATTAAAGGATTCTTCAAGTATCCAGGAAGGAAAAAACAAGTTGTCTATACAGAAATAATCAGGGGAAATTTGGGATGGCCCCAGGCTTCTGTATGATGACAGAAGCCAGTGGAACAAGTTCAGCTAAGTTCTGAGGAAACATTTAAGAACATTCAGTACACCAGTGAGGTTGTCAGTCCAATATAAAGACCACAGGTAAGTAGTCTCAAATATGAAAGAACTCAGGGAATACTGAGCCCCTTCCTACCCTTGAGTTATTTTGGC
Organism: Cacajao melanocephalus; assembly: GCA_963573385.1. Lineage (NCBI taxonomy): Eukaryota > Metazoa > Chordata > Mammalia > Primates > Pitheciidae > Cacajao > Cacajao melanocephalus. The sequence continues at coordinate 17,674 of CAUYLG010052532.1, read as the reverse complement.
AAAAGATTATGTAGTGAGAAAATTTAGTCAAGCAAGAAATGAATCCAAATTAAAACATTCAAGAGGAATAATTATGGTAACAGGACAATTATTGAGCCTCAAATTCATTTTAATAAATAGTTCAGACTAAACAACTTGAGGAAATATGACTGGAGAATAGAATACGTTACGCACAAATGAAACAAAACGTAAACAACACTGAGGAGGTGGAAGTACCACAGTGCTCATTATCTAACACCACAGCGTGCTGTCACACATCTAAAATGCTCAAAAACAAATTGTTAAAATATTTTAATATCACTACCCTCTTACTTTTTTTCAAACAAAAGCTGCCACATGTTTATTAAGATACTAGTGGCTCTTAAGCACAGCTGGCTCTATAAGTCATTTTCCATATATTATCACATATTTGGGAAAGTCTCTGAGATGATATATCAAGACAGGAGTCTCTTGTGACTCAACTGGACATCAGTCTCTTTAGAAGTCTGAGTAATGGTGCAACCTATACATCAGGGCCTTGTCTTTTTCATTCCCCAAGGCAAAGTATCCACGTTTGGGAGAAAAATCCATGGTATGAATGTGAGAAGTATTCTTTTTAATGACTGGGAAGTTTGAAAATACCGTACAGGAAGGAAGATGAATCAATCTGACTGCTTCTTTCATTTTTTTCTGAGGCAATTGCCAAGATTTCTGTAGTAGGATTGAAGGTCAGAGAAGTAACACCTGTAACCAATTTCATTATACCTTTTATTGGCTTTGGGTTTGTTTCTTGGAGACAAAAATCTTGATTGTATATATTTACCACTCCGCAATTAGAACTACAAGCAACATTCTGTCCTTTCCTAGATGTGGCAATGCTTAATCCATATAAACTGCCTTCATCAGCAAATCTGTTAAGGCACTTCCTTGAGTTCACATCCCAAACAAACTTTTCCATCCCCTGAAGAGGCGTATTATTTTCTTACTATCTGAAGAGAACATGGATGCTGCAACCCTTCCATTAATTTTCGTGCTTCCAATCAGTTCTTTGGTCTTCATTGATAGCAAATGCAAATGCCCAGCAATGCCATTTAAGAGGAAGAAGGACCCATCTGGGGAGACTTCAAAGCTCCTCACTATCTTCTTTGAAACCTCTCACTTGATGCACAAGAATTAACTTTCCAGCTAGCATGTCATAGACATAAAGAACCTTGCTGTGGGTACTTGTGGCTAAAACTTCTTCCCCATTAGCACTAAAACAAGCCTTAAAGATGGGAAACCGGCCCGGCATAGTGGCTTATGCCTGTAATCCCAGCAGTTTGGGAGACTGAGGGGGGCAGATCACAAGGTCAAGAGATCGAGACCATCCTGGTCAACATGGTGAAATCCCCTCTCTACTAAAAATACAAAAATTAGCTGGGGCGCGCCTGTAGCTGCAGCCACTCGGGAAGCGGAGGTTGCAGTGAGTTGAGATCGTGCCACTGCACTCCAGCCTAGCCACAGAGCAAGACTCCGTCTCAAAAAAAAAAAAAAAAAAAAAAAAAAGCGGGGGAGGGGACATTTTTCCAAATAGATACCACGGATTTTAGAATTTGTTTTTCCATCAACCTGAAATACTAATCCAGCGACCACCACAATCTGTGCACAAGGATGGACCTGCGCAGATGAGATCTGAGCAGCAGTAGGATGTTCAGCATGAACATGCTGGCAGTTCTTCAAGATTCCTCTTGGCAGAGAAGCTGATGCGGATATGCAATTCCCAGTCCTTTGCGACAAATCATCTTCATCCTGTTCACTTTCATCAGCTGAAGACATTTTCCGCTTATGAGTCTCTGCCCAGGCAGGTACTCCTCCCATGGCATGCTGGAATACTTCTTTAAGTCTCGTTTTAAGGTTGTGTTTTGAAAGTTCACTCTTGCTAGCATTTTTCATCCTATCTTTCCAAAACGGAGTATGTCAACCATTTCCTCATCTTCATCTTTTTCATCTGCCCACACTGGCTTCTTTTGAGGTGAAAAACTACCTTTTGCTTCATTCTCTACTTCGGAGTCACCCGAGTCTTTATGTCCTTGAACCCGCGGGCCCTGCACACGCCGCAGCAGCGCGTCGTGGTCCTCAACGTCGCTGAAGACCAGCTCCTCCAGGCTCCGCTCCACGGCCGCTTCGTCCTCCTCCAGCGTCAGGCAGTTCCGCTGCCTGAGCCATCTCTCCTTCTCCTCCGCCGCGCTCTCGGCTGGGATGAAGGTGCAGCCTTTTGGGGCGGCCCGCCCAGCCCTGCTCCAGCTTTCCAGCCCGGCCTCGTTCGGGGCTTCCGCTTCGGCTTCGCTCTAGTTCGGCTCTTCAGTCCAGGTGGCATCGTTAAGTTTCAGGAGAAACGCAGGCGCTCACGTGGAAACTCGCTGCGCATGCACTCCTCGTTTTCTCTTTTCTTTTCTTTCTTTCTTTTTTTTCTTTTCTTTTCTTTTCCTTCTCTCCTCTTCACTTCTCTTCTCTTCTCTTCTCTTCTCTTCTCTTCTCTTCTCTTCTCTTCTCTTTCTTTTCTTTTCTTTTCTTTTCTTTTCTTTTCTTTTCTTTTCTTTTCTTTTCTTTTCTTTCTTTTCTTTTTTCTTTTGAGAAAGCCTGTTGCCCAGGCTGGAGTGCGGTGGCGCAATCTCGGCTCACTGCAACCTCCACCTCCCAGGTTCAAGCAATTCTCTCACCTCAGCCTCCCAGAACGACAGGCGCGCGCCACCACGCCCGGCTAATTTTTGTATTTTTAGTAGAGGCGAGGGGTTTCATCATGTTGGTCAGGATGGTCTCAAACTCCTGACCTCAGGTGATCCAGCCGCCTCGGCCTCCCAAAGTGCTGGGATTACAGGAGTGAGCCACTGCGCCCTGCCATGTGGTCTTATTCTTTAAAAATTATTTGTTACATGTATCTGTTCATCCATTCTATTTATATACCTGCAGAAAGAAATCCTAGCTACAATCATCACCAAATGTTAATACTAATTAGTTTTAGTTGGCGGAAGTTTGGGCTGTTTTCTTCTTTGTACTTCTCCTTCCTATCATAGCGCACTGCATCCTTGAACTCCCAGGTTTAATTGACTCTCTTGCCCCAGCCTCCCCCAGTAGCTGGGACTACAGGTATGCACCAGCACACCCGGCTCATTTTATTTATTTATTTATTTAATTTTGTAGACTTGAGGTCTTGCTATGTTGCCCAGGCTGCTCTTGAAATCCTGGCCTCAAGCAATCCTCCCACCTTGGCTTCCCAAAGTGCTGGGATTACAGGCATGAGCCACAGCACCCATGCCCAGCCTGTACTTTTCTTCATGTTTATTTTTGAGTAATGAGAATGTATGATTTTAATAAAATGGATAAAATAGTTATTTTGAAAAGACAAATGACAGGATGGGAGGAACTTTGTAACATATGTAAGAATAAATTGTATATACATAGTCTATAAAGAACTTCTACCAAGTAATAGGAATAAGGCAAAATGTTCAGTTAAGAAATTGGATGACAACTTACAGAAGAAATGCAAATAATCAATAAACGTATAAAATGATGCACAACCACACTAGAAATCAGCGGAGTGCACATTAAAAAAGCAATTCTTCTTTTTTTTAACCTCCCTCTCACACTGGTAACAATTTAAAAAGATTATTTATATGCACTGTGGGTCAGCATTCCTGTAAGTGGGAGCTCCTGTACACTTTTTGTGGAAGCATAAATTGACAAGGCTTTTTTGGAGGGCACTTTTTTTCAAAAATTTAAAATGCATTATTTCCCTGACCTAGTAAATTCACTTTCTCAGAACTCTTAGAAAAGCACTCTCAAGCCAGTTGCTGTGGCTTATGCCTGTAATCCCAGCACTTTGGGAGGCTGAGGCAGGTGGATCACCTGAGGTCGGGAGTTCAAGACTAGCTTGGCCAACATGGTGAAACCTCATCTCTACGAAAAATACAAAAATTAGCCAGGTGTGGTGGCACATGCCTGTAGTCCCGGCTACGTGCGAGACTGAGGCAGTAGAATTGCTTGAACCTGGGAGGTGGAGGTCACTGTGCACCAAGACCGTGCCACTGCACTCCAGCCTGGGTGGCAGAGTAAGACACTCTCAGAGATGCTCATGGATATATTTCCACAGATGTTCAGATGTTTATTTACATTTTTTTTCCCTGTGGTAGTGAAAACTGGAACTAACTCAGGAGACTTTGTACTATAGATGTAAAGGCATGTAAATGCAGAGAAAAGGGATTGGAAAGCTAACTACAAACCTTGGCAGGGGCTTCCCCTGGGGAGAGCAGTGGAGCTGGCAGAGAACAGGAAGGTGCTAGCTTGTTTTAGACTATCTACTTTTGTGGTGTTGCAATCTTTTACTGTGAGGATATATTCATTTATTACTTATATAATTTTTTAAAATCTGAAGAAAAAAGTTGGGTAGATGAGCCCAAATCACTCTGTCCTAATCGTATAGTTTAGATAAGGCTGGGCTGGGACAAGAAGTGAAGATGTGACAAAATCAGTGGGGAGAAGGGAAAGGGGAAGGAGGATGTTTAGTGCTGAGACTGACCTTGCAATGCTGAATAACAATCAGTGTTTTTATAGGGCATGCTGACTGCAGAGTTTCTATCCTGAAATTCTCCTTCCTTTGGTACAGTTTAGTTGCATATTTAAATTGCCTATGAATGAAGAACTGTATAGCATGGTAAAGGGCACTCTTAAGGAAGGTGGAGGAGAGCTGGACGTTTCTTATTCCACTTAAACAAATGTTTTGTTTTACTGTAATGTTCACATAATGTCCATGTTAGGGACTTCCAGCTAGAGAAGACCACTGTAGAGATGAGGGCCACTGATTTTTCTTTTTCTTTTTTTTGAGACGGAGTTTCACTCTGTCACCCAGGCTGGAGTGCAGTGGTGTGATCTGGGCTCACTGCAACCTCTGCCTCCGGGGTTCAAGCAATTCTCTTGCCTCAGTGTCCCGAGTAGCTGGGACTACAGACATGCACCACCATGCCCAGCTAATTTTTGTTTTTTTTTTTTTTGGTAGAGACAGGGTTTCACCATATTGGCCAGGCTGGTGTCCAACTCCTGACCTTGTGATCTGCCTGCCTTGGCCTCCCAGACTGCTGGGATTACAGGCGTGAGCCGCTGCGCCTGTCCCTGGGCCACCGATTTTTTTTACAATTATTCCCCATCGTATAGAAGCAGTCTTGCATTTTAGAAAATGTTGTTGAATCTGAGCTTCTGTGGTCACAGGTGCAGTTTGCTTTCCAGGGGAGGGTCATTGTGTCTTAAGGAAGAGTTAGCTCTGAGAAGGACCCATAACCCTCTCTTCTATTCCCCTAGGGCAGCAATTGAAGAGAGATATGGCAAAGATCTGCTCAGCCTCTCTAGGAAGAAGCCATGTGGACAGTCTGAAATCAAGTATGTACCAAGTTTTTTCTGGTTTCCAGGTTGGTTAATAATGCCTGGTAGCCCCCTCGATTCAGCAGACAGAATTACCAGGAGGTTGAAGTGTGCTGGCTGAAAAAAAAAATTTTTTTTGGGAAATGAGATCTCACCATTTTGTCCAGGCTGGGCTCAAACTCAGTATCCTCAGTCAGGCTCAGTGGCTCATGCCTGTAACCCCAGCACTTTGGGAGGCCGAGACAGGTGGATTGCTTAAGCCCAGGAGTTCGAGACCAGTGTGGGCAAGTTGGCAAAACCCCATGCCTACCAAAAATAGAAAAATTAGCTGGGTGTCATGGCACATGCCTGTAGTTTTAGCTACTTGGGAGACTGAGGTGGGAGAATCATTTTAGCCCAGAAGGTAGAGGTTTCAGTAAGCCGAGATCATGCCACTGCATTCCAGCCTGGGTGTCAGAGCAATATTCTGTCTCAAAAAAAAAAAAAATCCTTGTGCTTCAGCTGCACAAGTCGCTGGGACTGTAGGTGCATGTCACTATACTTGGCCTGAAATAAACTGTTTTGTGTTTTTCTTATTTTCCATTGTGAAAAATCTAGACAACCAGAAAAATGGCTAAAATGGACTGAAGCCACAACCTGTTATTAATACCTTCTAAGTTTTCTTGAAGTCTTTTTATATGTATACTTTTCCATAGATAGGGTTATGTTATATATATTTATACTAGAAATTTAATAGAAGGGCTTCTTGTTTGTGTGTGTGTGTGTGTGTATTGCATGTATGTGTGTTTTAGAAGAAAGAGAAGACAAAAGGAAGGGCAATGTCATTTTTCCCCATTAGGACCTCTGAGGGGACACAGACCTCTCAGCATCTCTGCAAGTGTTGATAGCAGAGATGCCTAGAGGTCTGCGTTGATATTATTTTATAATATCTATTGTGTGTAAAATACCTATAAAATTATATATATGTAAAATTATGTATCAAATATAAAACGATACATATATTTTTTGGTTTGTGATAACTATAGGAGATTTGCATCATTAAAAAAACTTTTAAGTTTAGGGGTACATGTGCAAATTTGTTATATAGGTAAATGTGTTATGGGGATTTGTTGTACATATTATTTCATCGCCCAGGTATTAAGCCCAGTACCCATTCGTTGTTTTTCCTGATCCTCTTCTTCCTCCCACCTGCCACCCTCTGATAGGCCCCAGTGTGTGTTGTTCCCCTCTATGTGTCCATGTGTTCTCATCATTTAGCCCCCACTTATAAGTGAGAACATGTAGTATTTGGTTTTCTATTCCTGTTTTAGTTTGCTAAGGATAATAGCCTCCAGCTCCATCCATGTCCCTGTGAAGGACATGATCTCATGCTTTTTGTATGGCTGCACAGTATTCTATGGTGTATATGTACCACATTTTCTTTATCCAGTCTATTATTGATGGCCATTTAGGTCAATTCCATGTCTTCTTTGCATAATTTTATAATTGTCACCACTCACATATGATTTCTATATCATGATTTTTTATTTTTCAGTCATTCATTGAATACTTTGAGGATACAGAAATGACCAGGACACGGTGCCTACTTTGGGAATACACTCCCTCTTTTTTTTTTTTTTTTTTTTTTTGAGATAGAGTCTTGCTCTGTTGCCCAAGCTGGAGTGCAGTGGCATGATCTCGGCCTACTGCAACCTCTGTCTCCAGGGTTCAAGCAATTCTCCTGCCTCAGCCTCCTGAGTAGCTGTGGTTTCAGGCACGTGCCACCATGCCTGGCTAATTTTTTGTAGTTTTAGTAGAGACAGGCGTTCACTATGTTGGTCAGACTGGTCTTAAACTCCTGACCTCAAGTGATCTGCCCACCTCGGCCTCCCAAAGTGCTGGGATTACAGGCATGAGCCACCATGCCTGGCCCAAATTTTCAGTTCTAATGTTGACCATTGTCACAGAGATGTCATTGTATGTAGGCTCTGGCAGGGAGTGGATTTTAAAAGTGTGAGTTCATATTGATCTTTCCAATTCTAATCTAACTTTATAGGGCTTTATGTAATGTTTATGTTTGTATTTCTTTCCTCTTATATTGAAGACCTGACAATATTAGTACAATTATTTGCCTTATTTGGTAATATGTATATAAAATCATTTAAAAATAATATCAATATTGCTACTAACAATAAAGCTTTTGAATAAAGCTTAAGATTTCTTTGCAGTTCCTTTTGATCTTAGACCATAGTAGGGCACTTAAACATTTATTTTCTCTGTGTGATCATTAACCAATTTTACTGATAGATAAGTTTATTTACTTCAGTTTGTTTTAAATTATAGGGATTGTTTTCTTTTTCCTTTTGATTTAGTTTTATGTTTTTTGAATATGTAAATCATTTGCATGTCCAAGGGTCCAGACTGCATCATTAGACAAGTTTCACTGTAATTCAGGAATGGTTTAGAACATTTTATGGAAGATAAGTGGGCCGGTTGACCAAAAAACACTTGTTCATTTATAAAGAAAGCATAAGCTATTGGCAGTATACCCAAAAACTTTTGAAGTGATGTGATGGAAAATGGCCATATTCTCTCTGCTACTTCTTGCAAAAGATATTTAGCAGAATGAATCTGACCTGAAATGATATTTCTTATTTCCTTACATATTTGACATTTGCCGTTACCTGGTAAATTCAGAGAGACTGTAACACAGTCTTTTCTGTTGCTTGATAAAAGCCAGTCAGTTCCTTCTAAGAGTATACCTCAGAGAGGAAGTGGCAGTACGATATAAGACCTGGGATTGTTTCCAAGGCTAAAATGAAACTCTGTTTAGGTGACTTGTTTTTGTCACCCCATGACATGATCTTCAGGAAGATGTTCAAGAGGACAGTGGATGATTTTGCTTATCCAGGGGACTAGCTAGGATTTTTCACCTCATTGGCTACCCTGAGAGACTCAAGCCTATGTTGGGACCTGTTAGGGCTTAAGGCTACGTGCTTTTTAAAAGCACGATAGAATAGTTTCCTTTTCCACAGTGGAGGAGAACACCATGGAGAAGAGAGGGTGAATGTTACTAGGCCACCGTTCCCACAGTTCAGATTTCACACCTGGATTGTCATTTTGTCCCAGACAGGAGGAACGGCAATGAAATGATGATGTGATAACAAACCTGATGACAAATGACATACTGATGGGGCTGCTGTTTTAGGGGCCCTTCAGTCAGTCACTTGTGATGGGAGAAAAAATTTTAAAATTGAGACAGACAATGTAGCTGTAAGACTTCCCTTTCAACCCTATGACTCACTATAGGGAAAGAATTCCAGCTGTATCTCTTGTCATACCCATCTTTTTTTTCCCATTCTTTGAAGACAAATGAGCATCACTGAAGAGTGGATTTATTAATTCCAGTTGACCATTGGTGCATTTGTTTGAATATGGACACTTTTAATTTTTATTTTATTTTGGAGATGGAATCTCACTCTGTTGCCCAGTCTGGAGCGCAGTGGTGCAATCTTGACTCACTGCAACCTCTGCTTCTGGGGTTCAAGCAGTTCTTGTGCTTCAGCTTCCCAAGTAGCTGGGATTATAGGCACATGCTACCACATCTGGGTAATTTTTGTATTTTTAGTGGAGGAGGGGTTGCACCATGTTGGCCAGGCTGGTCTTGAACTCCTGACCTCAAGTGATCCTCCCACTTTGGCCTCCTGAAGTGCTGGGATTACTGGCATAAGCCACTGCACCTGGCCTGGATATGGACAGTGTTATGATGTGTTGTACTCCTTGAAAAATTGTATATAAGATGGGTAAAGTGAATGGAGAATGTGCAGCTAAGCTGTCCTGCTTAATGTATTTGTAATAAGTGGTGCAGATGTTCATGTGAGGAAAGGCAGAGAGAAATAAGAATATTTGTTTTGAGATAAATACAGTGGGAAAGGTGAGGTAGTTGAAAGAAGGGGCCAGTTGGAAAATACAGGGCCTTTAATTTCTAGAATAGCAGAATTTGCCATATATACATATATATATATATAAAATGATGCATTATCTTATGCAGCTGTGGTAGGGGACCATGAGTTTACAAAATCCCAACCCTCTTTGGGTAGGTGGGATTTGAAGCTCCAAATTACCAAATTTCATCAGAGTGGTCTGAAGAATCCTAAGCTAAAAATTAAGTTTAGAGTGGTCCTGGGTGTCAGCAGAAGCAATAAATAGCAGAAATAGACATGCAAAGACCGTAGATACTAGAAATAACGATCCAAAAAACAAGTACATATAGTATGTTTAAAGAAAAGAGTGAATTAAGAGCATGAGTAGGGTGACTTTCAGAGGTATCCAAGAAATTTTGAAAGGGAATCAGATAGAACTTATATAAATAAAATAGAAAATATTTAAGAATTCAGTAGATGAGATACATTAAGTAACACATTAACTATAATTGAAGAGGGAATTCAAAAAGTAGAAATGAGAAAAAACACAAGGGGCTGGGGACAAGGTTTGGGGAAACGTTTGTTGGTCAAAGGATACAAAATTTCAGTTAGGAGGAATAAGTTCAGGAGATCTATTGTACAACATGATGACTGTAATAATAACAATGTATTATATTATTGAAAACCACTAAGAGAGTAGATTTTAAGTGTTCTCACCACAAAAAGTGGTAAGTACACCAGGTAATACATATGTAACTTAGCTCTGTTGAGCCATTCCACAATGTACATATTTCAAAACATTATTTTGTACATGATAAACATATACAATTTTTTTTGGCAAGTAAATAAATACATTTCAAAAAAAAAAGAAAAGAAATTATCTGGAATTCACCATACAAAAAAATCAGAGGCTAAAAGTAAAGAAAAATTAAAAGACATGGAGAATAGAAGAGAAGGTCAATGCACACCTAATTAGAGTTCCAGAAGAGAGAATAGAAACAATGAGAAGAAATATTTAAAGCAACAGAGCTTGACAATTTTCTAGAATTGATGGGAGCCATAAATCTTCAGATTCAGGAAACAAAATAAATCCCAAGAATGATAAATTAAAAGGAAATTCACAAGTACACAAGAATGGTCAAACTGAGTAAGATCCAAGTTAATGAACAAGTCCTAAAGGCATCCAGAAAGAATGATTACCTATTAAGGAACATTTATTAGAGCAACAGTTGATTTTTTCAACAGCAGTGATGAAGCTAGAGACTGTAGAATTATATCCTTTAAGTACTGAGAGGAAATAACTATCAACCTGGAATTTGTATTCCTGGAAAAATTATTTTTCAAGAAAGAAGAAAAAAAAAGATGTAATCAAACAAAAAATTAGAGTTAACTAAGAGCAGGTCTTCGATAAAGGAACTTCTAAAAAATATACTTCAGAAAGAAGGAAAATAATCCAGGACAAAAAGTCTGAAATGCAAGAAGGAATAGTGAGCAAAGAATTTAGCACATATGGGTAAATCTAAACAGTTTATAAATAAATGGTATTAATATCAACTTGGGTGATTTAAGAAAAAAGATGGAGCCAAAATATTGGACATTAAAAGCTTCTAACTTGTTAGGAAGGATAATCAGAGTTAAAGCATTCTTAGGTATTTTATTGCTGAGGATAAGTAAAATATTAACCTTGAGTAAGCAGATTCTTCCCGTCAAGCCACCAGATGAGAATAGAGCCTGGCCAATAGCTTGATTGCAGCCTGTGATGCTCTAAGCACAGAATCCAGCTAAACCCTATTCAAACTGGCAATCCATAGAACTGTGAGATAATAAATGTGTGTTGTTTTATGCTGCTAAGTTTGTCATGCAGCAGTAGAAAAATGGATACAGCCTGGTGCAGTGGCTCATGCCTTTAATCCTAGCTCTTTGGGAGGCCGAGATGGGAGGATCACCTGAGGTTGGGAGTTTGAGACCAGCCTAACCAACATGGAGAGACCCCATCTCTACTAAAAATACAAAATTAGCCACATGTGGTGGCTCATGCCTGAGGCAGGAATTGCTTGAACTGGGGAAGCAGAGGTTGCAATGAGCCAAGATCACACTACCTGGGCAACAAGAACAAGATCCAGCCTAGGCAACAAGAGCAAAACTCTGTCTCAAAAAAAAGAAAAATAGATACAATTTGTTTAATGTCTGTCTCCTATATTAGACTCTGAGGTCTGGGATGGGGTCTGTCTTGCACAATTGATTTATCAATATCTGACATAATGCCTGGTCTGTGGTTTATGATCAATAAATATATGATGATTGACTAAATGAAGGTAAATGAATGAAAAAGGAGGCAATAAGGACTATGTTTGAACTTTTCCTTCGTTGCCTTATATTCATATTTGGAATTGCTGTACTTTGTTAATTTACTTATTTATTTTGAGAGGGAGTCTTGCTCTGTTGCTCAGCCTGGAGTGCAGTGGTGTAATCTTGGCTCGCTGCAACCTCTGCCTCACGGGTTCAAGTGATTCTCTTGCCTCAGCCTCCTTGCCATACTTTAAAGAATCACTGAGAAAAAGATCATAACTCCTATCATCAGAGAAAATGAAATACAAAGAGTTTTGGCATCTTGCTCTCCCCAAGTGAACAGTGAGGAATTTCTGGGATTGAAGAAAACTAGACTTTAAGAAGTCTTGGTCTTCTGCTATCGTCTCTAGCTCATGGGCAAAAATTGGTCTGTAGGTTCTAAGTTAAGATATGGGCAGAGAGAAGCATGCAAAGGCATTATAATAAGATTGTGCAGAGAATTTCCAGAACTGAAATTATATATGTGCTTGTTTTTTTTAGCACCCTGAAGCGGGCCCTTGAAGTCTTCAAACAGCGTAAGTGATTTTTTTAAAAAAATGTATTCACTGCCCCTGGCAAGCTCTGTGTCTGTCATCAAAGGTGTGTTTTAATTTGAACAGCAGTTTCATATTGGGTGAAAAAAACTTAGAGCAACTCCTAAGATGAGACAAAGCTCTGCAGGCTCGAAATGAGCTGGAGAACCTGCGTACCTGCACATCATGGTGTGTGTTTGCCTTACTTAGAGCGGTGCTTCTCACACTTGCATGAGCATCAGAATCACCTGGAGGGCTTGTTATTGGCACAGATTCCTGGGACCCATCCCCAGAGTTTCTGATTCAGGAAGTCTGGAGTGGGGCCTAAGAGTCTGCGTGTCTCTTGTATTCCCAAGTGATGCTGAGGCCACTGGTCCAGGGACCATGCTGAGAATGGCTGCCTCAGAGGATTGTCTATACTTCTCAGGTCTCACTCAAAGACACTGTCACCCAAGAGCTCCTCCACACCTCCACCTGCCTCAGCCAGACTGTCTACAACCTAACCCCTTGTATGTTCTTCTTCTCAGTCTAGCTTCCTTCTCCCAGAGCCACCTCTGGAGGGCTTCAGACTTTGGGACTGTATTGTGAGTGTCTTGCCATTTCTCCCAGGCATTTGTATCCAGAATAAACTTAATTACACTAAGCATCAAAGGAAGCACTGTCTCGGTTCCCTCACCTCCTAATCTGCCTGTAGCCCCACCACTCACCTGGAACTGCCCTCTCCAAGGACACCAGCAACTTTTGGGTTACTAAGTTTAGGGGACAATTTGGGGCTTCTTTTAGCCTGACTCTTCAACAGCATTCAGCACTGTTGTTCATTTCTTTCTTCTGGAAACCCTCATCCCTTCTGAATCCTTGGATTCTTCCTGCTTCTCTGGCTACTTACCTGTCCCTTTCCATATTACAGGTCCTCAGAGCTTGGTCCTATCCCTTCTCTTCTCAGTCTGCCATGAAAAACTCATCCTCGTCCCTGGCATCAGCTATCACCTTGACATAGAGAATGTACAGATCCATATTTTCAGTCCAGAACTTTCTAAGCACCAGACCTTACATCCTGTTGCCTACTTAATGTTTCTTCTTGGGTGTTTCAAAGGCACTTTAAATTCAAAATGTTTGCAAATGATCTTCCAGGCTGATTGCCTAAGGAGGTTTGAGATCTGTTTATTTTTATTTTTTTTAAAGTCAGGGCCTCACTCTATCACCCAGGCTGGAGTGCTGCACATTCACAGCTCACTGCACCCTCAAACTCCCAGGGTTAAGCGATCCTCCAGCCTCAGCCTCTTGAGTAGCTGAGACCACAGCTGGTAGCAGGTGGTAGCGTGCACCACCATGTCTGGCTAATTTTTTACTTTTCATAGAGATGGGGTCTCAGTTGCCCAAACTGGTCTTGAACTCCTGGGCTCAAGTCATCCTCCAGCCTTGGTCTCTCAAAGTGCTGAGATTACAGGTATGAGACACTGCACTTGGCCACTGAGATCTGTCTTTTTAGAACCACATCCTGTTGTCTCCTTAAGAAGTCTTATTTGTTTGTTCATTTCTCCCCAGGGTCAGGATGCTATGTCCTAGAAATGATCCCTTTGGACCAGTTGCGGTGGCTCACACCTGTAATCCTAGTGCTTTGGGAGGCCAAGGTGGGCGTATCAGCTGAAGTCAGGAGTTTGAGACTAGCCTGGCCACCATGGTGAAACCCATCTCTACTAAAAATACAAAAGTTAGCCGGGCATGGTGGTGTGTGCCTGTAGTCCCAGCTACTCTGGAGGCTGAGGCATGAGAATCACTTGAATCCAGGAGGCAGAAGTTGTAGTGAGCCGAGATCTTGCCACTGTACCCCAGCATGGGCGACAAAGTGAGACCCTGTTTCAAAAAAAAGAAAAAAGAAATGATTCCTTCTTCACTCCTCTCCTTCAGCCTTTTAAGAGGAGAACCCAGTGGGAGGTAGTTCCCTCTTGTTTTGGATTTATTTTCTTGTTTAGAATGGGGTATTCTAATTTTATCACACTTCTTGAGAGTAGTGAAGGCTCATTTAGAAAGGAAATAGAAAGTCTTTGGAAATACCAATGTCAGAATTGTCAGAGTTCATCTCTGTTGGGGTGAAGTTCTATTTCTCTTCATCTTTTTGAGGCTAAGGAGTCATTTTCTTTCTGTGTTGGTCATCTCTGCTTTTCTTGAGTAGGTAATTATTTATTTGGTATGAGTCTGGAGGGAAATGGAAGACATAAGTCATCATAGTGCCCACAGCATCGTTTCTTAATTTCTCACTTCTCATTCCCACTTTGTGGCCTTTGGTTATAACTGTAACTTGGAATTCAGCCAACAGATTTCTATTTAGTTCCTATTATCTGAATGTGATGACAAGCAGAAGTTGGGCAATCCAGGGTGAATCCCTGGCACATTGGTTTTCAAGGGGTCCTATCCAGTGCTAATATTCTTCAGGCCTATTACTCAGAATCCACCTCTAAAGCTTTCTGTTTTTCAGAATACCTAGTGCTTCTAAGCTAAGGATTTTAACATAGCATAGTATGTCTAATGCATGCTTAAAGTGTTTCTGTAGCTTGGTGAGTAGTTCTGGATGTTCGTAAATGTTACCTAAATATTCATTTTAACTTTTTCATAGAAGGTGTCTTCTTCCCTCTGTAACTCATCAATGAATACTCAAGGTAGAGACAGTATCTTTTCATGTTCCTTTTATGTACTGTAAGGCAAAGCATGGTGTGGCCCAAGGTCAAACCTCAGCATAGGCTGGGTCTCCTAAACAGTTTTTTTGGCTTTACTTTGTTTTCTTTTTTTCTAAAAAAAAAAGTTTTATTGTCTTATTATTAAAATAACATATTTATCTCAAAAATCCAACAGAGACAGCTAACTGTAAAGAAGATAGTAAGCACTGGAATTTTCACTTCTCAATGATTGTCTCCAGACATTTTAATGCAATTAAACATATATACATATAATGTATATGTATTTATTCATATACGTAAATAGAATTACAGCATGGCAGAGGTCCACAATTTCTGGGATGGGGCCAGATATGCTTCTATATTGTTTTGAAATGAAAATGATCATTTTAAAATCATGCTAGTAGTTTGGTATATACCTTTCCAGACTTTTCTCTGTTCATTTACAGCTCTCCCTTTTTAAATTGTAGATGCACATATACATAGAGATGTGAATAAGTTTTTATGCTGTTATACATATCTCTCTATAGTTTGCTTTTTTACTTAACAATATATCATAGACAACTTTTCATTTCAGTTCATATAGATCTGCCTCATTCTTTTACATTTAAAAAATTTTGTTTCTAAAAAATGCCAAATTTCCTCCAGAAATGTTACACTTTTTTTTCCCCCAACAGTGCTGTTTTTTCCCATGCTTCCCAATATCAAGAATTTTGTGCTTAAAAATTTTGCCCAGCTGGGCACGGTGGCTCATGCCTGTAATCCCAGAGTTTTGGGAGGCTGAGGCGGGCAGATCATGAGGCCAGGAGTTCAAGAGCAGCCTGGCCAACATGGTGAAACCCCATCTCTACTAAAAATATAAAAATTAGGCAGGCACCTGTAATCCTAGCTACTCAGGAAGCTGAGGCAGGAGAATTGCTTGAACCTGGGAGGCAGAGGTTGCAGTGAGCCAAGATTGTGCCACTGCACTCCAGCCTGGGTGACAGAGCAAGACTTCATCTCAGAAAAAAAAAAAAAAAAAAAAAAAAAAGAAATTGCCCAACTGGGCTGGGTGCAGTGGCTCACGCCTGTAATCCCAGCACTTTGGGAGGTCGAGGTGGGCAGATATTGAGATCAGGAGTTTGAGACCAGCCTGGCTAACATAGTGAAACCCCGTCTCTACTAAAAATACAAAAATTAGCCGGCTGTGGTGGCGCACACCTGTAGTCCCAGCTACAGAATCGCTTGAACCCAGGAGGTGGAGGTTGCAGTGCCTGAGACCATGCCATTGCACTCCAGCCTGGGTGATAGAGTAAGACTCTGTCTCAAAAAACAAAAAAAATTTTTGCCCAACTGAAAGGTTTGCATTTTAAAGTTTTGCATTTTTTCAGTAGTTTTAAGTCTGGGTATATGCTCAAATGTTTATTGGCCATTTAGCTGCTCTCTTTTGAATTTCATGTTCTTTAACTGTTTTTTTAATACTGGAATACATATTTTTATTTTGATTTGTGGAAGCTCTTTTGATATAGCTATTTTCTCTTTGTTATATAAATAGCAAATATGTTTCTAGTTTGTCATGTATCTTTTTTTCAAGAGAATTCGTTTATTGATTATACTTGATAATATACGATACACAAGCTTCATTCCCATCTATAATTTTATCTGGTACCATTATTCAATTTAGATATATTACATAGGATGTGCCAGCAATCATTTTTATAACCAATAATTTAATGATTTTTCTTGGGTAATCCCTTTTAATCATGAACTTCAGGTCACAACAGTAACTATCAGTTCAATTACACCAAGGTTTCTGAAGACAATGGCTTCTCCACTCAAGCAGGTTTTATGTAAATTCCAAATAGAACCTGGCATCACCTGGAAGGAGCTCTAACTTCACACTATTGTGGAAATTTACCAAGATGGCTTTAGAGTAGACTAACTTTACACAGCACATTAAAAAAAAAAAGAACATTTATTCAGCATCACTATCAGGCTATTACATTTAGCAATCGACAGCATGGGTGCAAAAAAAATCTACATGAAAACCCTTTGTTGGACTGCTTTACACTTTCCACAGAACAGAAACTAAAACAACTTGTAATACAATTAGTCACAAATGCAGTCCTTGAATTTTTTGTTCATACGCATAAGTATTTGTCTAAAACATGTCTTCTAGGGCTGGGTGTGGTGGCTCCCAGCACTTTGGGAGGCCAAGGCAGGCTGATCACGAGATCGGGAGATTGAGACCATCCTGGCCAACATGGTGAAACCCCGTCTCTACTAAAATACAAAAAATTAGCCAGGCGTGGTGGCATGCACCTGTAGTCCCAGCTACTCAGGAGGCTGAGGCAGGGGAATCACTTGAACTCGGGAGGCAGAGGTGACAGTGAGCTGAGATTGCACCCACTGCACTCCAGCCTGGATGACAGAGCGAGACTCCATCTGAAACAAAACAAAACAAAACAACAAAAAACAAAACAAAACATGTCTCCTTTGTAGCAGCTAGGCCCTGCCACCACTGTGCTTGGCTGAGTTCACAAATCTGCTGTAACCTGTAGCTTCCCTATCACTTCTCTGGCTCTCCTCTCCTGCTAAGCTTTGTTTCCTAATTAAAATCTTCTGCCACTGCCATAGCTACTGCTGCTACTGGAACCGCCATAGCCTCCTTGGTTTCATGGTTTGGCAAAGTACTGGTCTCCACCACTATAGGGGCTGAAGCTTCTGCCTCCAAAGTTTCCTCCCTTCATGGGTCCAAAATTTGAAGACTGATTGTTGTAATTGTCAAAATCATTGTAGCTTCCACCACTCCAAAATTGCTTCCATCATTACCAAATCTATTAGAGCCATCCCCACTGCCACCGTATCCACCTCCACCACAGCTGCCACC